>CM073775.1:34030959-34058459 GCA_037158775.1 Hetaerina titia | reverse complement strand
AACCTTCGACCTATCTGGCATGGGTGACCCTATCAGGAGTAATTATTATTACTCCCGCCAGCACAGCTCTAGGGGTCATCGGAACACACAAGCCCTTCCACCACGACAAGTTTGTAGTCCATGGGACTACATCTATATATATATCTATATATATGCATATATATATATATATATATATATATATATATATATATATATATATATATATATATATATATATATATATATACTTGCATATATACATCGAAACAATTGCATAGAAACTCGCCGCCTGAGGGTTGAACCAATCGACAACACCATTCTTGAGTTCCTCTTCGGTTTCGAAACGTTGTCCACCGAACCACTGTTTCAAGTGCAAGAAGAGGAAGTTATCGCTGGGTGTAAGGTCAGGACTGTACGGTGGGTGGTTTAAAGAGTTCCCAACGACCCAAAAACTCTCGTCCACTGGACATTCTTTGCTCTTTGTGGTGGTCGGTGAGTATTTTCGGTACCCACCTTGCACGCAATGTGTGGTATCCGAGGTTTTTCGTAACAATATTGTAGACAGTAGTGCGTCCAAGTTGATGAAATTGTTCAGCCAGGCCATTAATTATCAATCGACGATCACATCCCAGTTTTTGTTCCACTTGCGAAACAATTTCATCGGTCAGAATACTGGGCCTACCACTTCCCTCTTCGTCATGGACATTTGTTCGTCCATTTTTAAAATCACAGCACCATTGTCTAACCTTTCCTTCACTCATAACTGTAGGTTTATAAACTAGGCATGATTCCCGATGAATTTCAGCAGCCGACAATCCTTTTGCATACAAGAATCGTATGACAGAACGCACTTCATAGCTGGCGGGATCAACGATTGTCGCGGACATTGTTGTTTGCATGCACGGACAAGCAAACGACTTCTGAAACAAAACAAATGATGCTATAGCTTCTCAATGAATCAGTAGATGGCGCTGCAGGAGCATAACTGTGTTCTGAAGCGCCAATATTTAAATATAAGCAAACGGTACTTACTTTAAGAATACGCCTCGTAGTATTCTTAGGCCTCTGAAATACGTACCTTGATGCGGTAGAATGCTGTTCATAGTTATGCTTGAAATTTGATTACTAATGGTAATGTTTTAGGATTCACAGGAGACGAATGTTAGGGTCTGGAAGATGGATGCCGTGCGTCTCTTTAGGCTGTATCATTTGCCTGCTTGTCGGTCCTTGACAGAGATAAAAAGCTGAATTTTATTTTTAAGTCCACCATTATAACTTAAATTATCCTCATTCGTATGGGGCAATTAATTAGCAAAAATTATGCAGCACTGCAAGTCATGCTCATTTATTCCCATCTTATTACGCCCGTGAGGCACATAATGAAACAAGAAAAAGGGGTGAAATACAGGGAGAAGACTAACTCATCGCTGCTGGTTTAAATTAGTGTCTGTTAAATGAAAAGACAGAAACGTAATTGCCTTTAATTGACTTCTGTACTTTGTAGCGTTCAATTTACGCACCAATCATCTTCATGCATATAAAATTTATTCTCCTTCCTGAGAGTACCTCTAAAATCTAAAGGCATTTGAATCTGCTTAACACTCTGATTGGCGCTGCAGATTTAGGTCTTGTGATCATAGATTAGACGATTTTATATCAGTTGAACAAGATTTTGATGTACCCGGATTAATTGCTCCACTTCTGAATCACGTGGAACAAGGAACTGACTATCCAAGCATAGTAAATCAAAATAAACTCGTTTTAACACCAAATCCTTCCACATCCATTTATTTCGCAAAGAAACCGTATTTTCTCTCTATAACTAACTATTTTCTGTGCATATCATACTTAACATAAAATACCTCTTAACATCCCATGCATTCACTTTTCTTAACTTCTTCAAATTTTCCAATGGCCTTAATTCTTTCCCACGAAATTATTTTCTTCTTAAAAACTCGTGCGTCTAATACAAATTTTATAGCTACAATAATAATTCAAAATACAATTTTATAAAGTTAAGCAAAACATAATCAAGTTAAGAAACGATTGCTTTCAATAAATATTTGGTACTTTTAAATATGTGATGAACTGAAAACTCTTGATTGGAAATTATATTAAGGAAAACCTACTCCTAGTTCTATAACTTGTCCTAGGACTCACTCTAATATACCGTACTAATTTCTTTTTTCACTGTATTTTTATCGTCTTATGTCTTTAAAAAAAATATAAAAATTCAAATGTCTTATGTCTGTAATCTCTATTTAGCCTTAATGCTGTTCTGCTTTTTCGGGATTTTGCCGAATAGCTTTTTCTTTATACCCACAGTATTTAAAACTGTTTCGTTTTTGTACTTTTTTTCTAAGGCATATATCAAATGCATATGTGTGTTGGCGTGCGTGGAAAATAATGGAGAAAACGCAAGCAATTTGCATGGAAATGAAAGCAAACGGAGTGCTAGGATTTCCGTAGGGGAAGAGAAATAATATTCCGCTCTTACTTAAATATTATCTATAATTTTTTTGCCTCTCAACATTTTAAGCAGTTTTAATAGAATGCATAATACTTAGTTATTGTGGAACACTTGGCTTTAGTGGTAAATTCTCAACTTTGAGAGACAAACCAATATCGTCAATGATACACTGGAGTAAAAAATTCAACTCAACCTCAAACCGAACCGTAAATGTGTTTACCAGAGTACTTCATTGAAATTATACAACATAATCTTTGTTGAAACGAAGAGGGTAATGAAATATTGGCTGTGGATTGACACCTTGCATTAATCAATGTCGCTAAATTCAAAATCACTTCATATATAACACCATTGGTTTTAAATATTCGTCATTAAAAATAATATAAGTTGGCTAGACGTAGTCTCATTACATTGAAAATGGAATTAAAGGAAATCAATTGTTGCTCAGCAAAGTTTTTTTTGACTCAGGTTTGGAATTAAAATATATTTTTCCCATTTTATCGCGTTACTTGATGGAAAAACAGAATCATTATAGGATAACATAATAGGATAACAAAAGCCAGTTTTTAGGTATAATTTAATAATCCGAGCATATCTGAATAAAATTTGTCATCATCGATGACCAGTTTCGTTGAAAACTGTTCGACGTCCTTCATAGAGAAAAACTACGTTGAAACGATAGCTGATGTATTAAGTGAGAGAATTGAATCATGTCGTCCCTTTATGATAAAGGAAATGAAATAATTTCACAAAATGAAGTCCGAGACAGTTTCGTAGAAAAGAGAATGTTCAAGTTAGGTAATTTGTTTTTCATGAAATGAAAAATTTATTTTGATCACTTCAGTAACTTTTCACTTGCTCTGTAAAGCAGAGAATCAAATATCTCAAAATTAGTGCCTTGGGATTTCGAAGGATTTTCTTTGGACAGTTGGCTGTTGGACGTGTAGTTAGTCAGACAGTATCGGCCTGACCGGCACTGTCGTATAGGGTTGAGTGTTTGTTAATCTTATCACCCTTCCACGAGGCGAAACTGTCTTCCCTGGGCAAACACTGGGCCTGGAGTATGTCTAACTTATCTCTTCCCCAAGCCGGTGACCCGATTGCTTCAGTCACCAACACCTGAAAGAACGTGCCCCATATGGGACTCGCACGGAACAAAATAGGTTATACCCTTAAAAAAAATGAGGAGAAAATACGAAAAGGAAGCCCTCGAAAGGTCGATGACTCATAAAAAATTCTTTTTTGTTGTTTTCGACAGCCTTTTTCTTCTGGTGCCTTTCAGTTGAAAATTTATATCATTTGGACGTCTGTGTTCGCCCATTTCCTGGAGCAGTAGCCGTTGAGAAAAAAGAACTAGATATTTAATTTATCAAATTTTCCCTTCTCTTTAGACAAAGGGGGTGAAAGCGCTTGGGGAAAAAATTACTTCTTTGTAACGCAAAAGAAAAGCTACGGAGGATTTGAGCCAAAATGTAATGTGGGGTAGGTGAAAAAAGTGTTTCGCAAAATTTAGTCAAAGCTTTTCATTATATACTCGTACATATATTACGTTACCTTAATTGTGAAGAAATAACTTCTTTGATGTAAGCAGATTAGGAACAAAACTTACAGCGTGTTCTACATCAACAAAACGCTGTCAAAATTATTTATTTTATTAATACATTTTTTGGGCTCTTCATAAAACACTTAGATGCATATTCAGCCAACGTTCTATTATTCATTTTATAGTCACTGGCGTGAATTCATGCAGCACTTTGTGTTCTCAATGGAGATTAAAAGAAAATAATTTAATGAATTCTCACCACAACGCTCAAAAAAAAATTTAAAAATTAAATGCTAAAATATTAGGAAATTTAATACTAAAACATCAATAAACTTATAAAAATTTGAAAATAAAGTTAATAATTGAACAATGAAATTTGTATTTCATATGGAACTGAACTGATGGGCTTGGATTAACGAAAAAACTTAAATGTCAATGGTTTAAGTTAAAAAGAAAAAAATCATGATTTAACAACTCTCTTTCTTTGATGATATTTTAGATAAATTATTTTCTTGTAGATGAGAAGAAACAAGTTGGGACTATTTACTTAAGTTTTCCAAATTGTCTTCGTTAAAACTACATATCAGTTATTAACCTTAAGAATGGTAACGTTTAAGAATCTCCCTCTTAGTAAATATTAATTTAACGATTTCGTATCAATGATTTTCGCTCAAAATACTGTTCATTTCAAATTAATTGTTGAATTTTTAGCATATTTAATAATGTGATATGATAATAATTTGTTCTATTTTGAAGGGTAAATTTATCATATTTTAAATGTAATTAATCATATTCAAAGTATTTAACAAGAGCGAGGTTATATTCATCCAGCATTAAATAGTTTAATTTTCACATTACTGGAGTGAAAACTGCACCCTTAAAAACTGTTGTCATTGTTTATATTTATAATTCTGTAACAGGGTTATTTTGAAAACTTTCTTAGCGTAAAATATCAATTATAATTAAAAAATAAATTAACTATCAGCAAACCATGTTTAATCGCTTTACATTAAGATTATTAAACAAGCATTGCGAAGAATTTCACATAGTATGTTGTTGGTATTCAATGAGCAGCACATGATATTTGTCAAATATTCTTTCCTGGAATCTCAACTTATTTTGATGCCAAGTACTTCCGTGTAGTCTGCACGCCGCGTAGGAAATTTTGGACAAATACCGTTATTATTTCACCTGACATGGCCCGATGATAAGTTCCTCGAAATGTGGAAGAAAGGATGGCTTCCCGGAAGGGAACTTGAAAGTTTTCTGCTTCCTCGTGAGATAAAAATCTGCGACGGTTTGATGATGGGGCTCATCCGCAGAACTTGTGTGTGACAATTACTTCTTTGTGTGCATGCTCTGCAACACAGACTGATTGGTTTGGATAATTTCATGATTAAACGTTGTCTTTTCTCTATTTTTTTCACAACATTATCGTATTTATGGGTCGTGATATGGACAAAGGTTCCCAGTAGGAATGTTAAGAATTTAAGTTAATATTGGTGAAAACCGGTGGTGAAAAGAAAAATTGGTGAAAAGATATAGTATGTGGTTTTTTTGCGGCGCTGCAACTTTAGTGAGAGATGTTAGCCCCGAGAAGAATGGAAATGGAAAAGGTAAAATGGACGGAAATGAAAACAAACTACTGGTATAGTGTAGAGATGGGAGAGAATGTTTGACTGGAAAAACCAAAAGGTGGATGCGGAGAATTTTGACTCGTGAACACCCGATGGAGACTGATGAAATAGAGAGAACGTTAGGCAAGCAAACTTGGGGGAGGAAGATATTAAGAATGTTGGGACGGTTTATAAGGTGGAATATACGTGGAGTTGAAAAAGGGTTTAATGGTAGTGTGGGGTGCACGGTTTTGTCTAGTTAAATGAGACTAAAACATTTAATGACGGTCAGTCTATCCTTTCTAAATCTACCTTAAACGCTAGATGATCAAATAATAATAAAATTTGTTGTGAAAAATTACGTAAAAAATTAATGAAAAAATCGTCGTAATTAGACGTAAATTACTATTAATTTGTATTAATAATGTGGCATTGGCTGGAAAATTTTCTCTCGCATCTCGAATCATTTCAACCTCATTCAGCATTATTTCAGTAAGCCTATCTTCACTCTATCACTTTAATATATTTTAATTGTGTAAAATAAGTATGCGTAATAACCATATTGCCATATTTTACAAATATTTGTGCTAAGTGACTCAGATTATACCAGAGGTGGATATTTTGTTTACTACTTCAGTTGTGGTTATTCTCTCTCTAATGGAACTTCTATACCTGGGAGTGAAAAGATTGACCTTGCGAGATGTATAAATAGACAAAAAAAAAGTTAGGCGACAAAAGTATATTGTAGACATTTTTGGTGTTAAAGTGCCAAAATTGTAAAACCATTTTATTGCAAAACGCCAATTCATAACTCCTCTGAATATTTAAAAAAACTTGGTATAGTGTACTTCATAAATAAAATAATTGATTTTAGATTAAAAGCAAGTGGAAAATGGAATACACGAGGTTTTATTTGGGAACAATAATTATTATATCTATACTTCATTGAAAATTTCACTGGTTAACGATCGGTTTAAAACGTGTTACGTTCTGTTCTGTTATTACTCTGAAGCATGATAGTATCCATTGTTATGAATGCGTATTAACAAATCGTATATTAGTTCCAAAATTATAGAAATTGCAGGCTTTTGAGACTTAGGGACGGAGAAATTTAGGAAAGGTGTTAAGGCCTACCACACTTGCTTCACGTTATCCACTCCATCTCTGCCTAAAATAATCATTTTCCCATATAAATGCATCCAACTTTCCTGACTGCTTTTGATTTCTTCCAACTATTCTCTCCCCTTCCCCAATATGTTTAGTGTTTATTCGTCTGCATTCCTTTCTGCCCATTTATCCTTTTTCTTCCTTCTCCAAACCTATATCTTAAAAGCCTACATTCCGTGTCTTTTGCCTAACTCCAATGTCCCAATTTCCATGTCGTGCATTAATTATGCACATTTTGAATTATTTTACTAAATTTTCCCTGACATCCTCGCTGACTTCTCTGTGAACAGCTCCCTTCTCCTTGTGAAGCATTCTTAGCCCTACGCAGTTCTTCTTATTATCTATTTAAAAAACTTGTAAAATAGTTAAAGAGATCTGACTTTATATTCCATGCATTGCTCAAATTGGGTACCAAGTGGGTCGGGATGCGTTAAAATTGGTAAAAACGTTTAACTCAAACATTTGAGAGAGTGAGCGACTTTTTAGTCTTTCGGTAATCGACCCAGTTTCAAACCTATAGCTGTTTTAGTAAAAATAGTTTTGTGCGTTCAGTATTTTATAGATACCAATCAAAAGAAAGCGGGGAAATTTTGTGTGGAGTTTTTTAGAAAAAAGTTTCACGGAAATTTGGAAATATTACGGATTAATATCGCTAATGGAGCTAAAGTGCATTTCAAATGAGCCGTTTTCCGGATCCTTCCGGCAGTGTAAATGGCGTTGGGAAAATATTATGGCTTACTAAGGGAAGTATTTAATATCATACTGTTGAATAGCTTGTAACCATGTTTAGTACATTAACGAAAACTTAATCCTGAAACTTTTCATCATTTCTTGTAAGCATTACCACCTGTTCTAGTTTATGACAGTAGATGACCTTAATACGTCGTTCATGTAACCAATTCTTCTCCTATTCTTATCTACTAGCGATGTCTTAGACGAAAATCTGTAGCAAATTTGTTCAGAAATGTGTCGCCCATCTCGGATGACATGCGCGAAAGAGCTGTCTGGAGAAAATACGATTTTTGGGAAGGAAAGAATAGGGGAGGGAGACCGGTTTCCCCTAGTTCACCTGAACAAGAGAAATTATTTGCATCTGAAACGATTCTTAGATATTATTATTCTAGATAGTTTGTCCAGTTTTGATTTATCCTATGCAGAAAAGAGTGGGTAAAATTTCACGTTCAAAACTTACTTGTAAGTATAAATTAACAGATAAGAGATATTTTAGTTTTAAGTAAACTTTTTGTTTATTAAATATTTTAGATTATTATTAGCAGTAGTCTCACCTACCCACGCAGAGTAGGTTTCCTTATTGACCCTGACGCTACACATTAAGGTACTCCTGAATGCTATAATATGATAAGGAAACATCCTTAAAACCCTTGCTACATATTACATTAACTGATTATTTGGTTCCATATACTTTTTTTCTCTCTAAACTAATTGAAAAGTAAATTTTTTCCTGACTTTACCTCCATTCGTCAGCATGCTCTACTGTTTCCAATATCGTATTTTCTGTATACGTACGTATATACGTACTGATACGTCCACTTCTCCTGGCTTCTTCGAATTTCTTCCAATTGACGTTTATTTTCCTCTACTACTCATTAAACTTTATTATTTTTTTCTTTCTGTCCATTTTATTTTCTCTGTTTCTCTCGACACCCACATCTCAAAAGCCTCCATCTACACTTATTAATGACCAAATTTACGAACCGAGCAAAAATCTTAATTTAAATTTTCACTAATATTTTGTTTATTTACTTACGTTGCCTGCTCTTATCTCTCGCCTCCTCGCATACGCTTTCTTACCCAATACAATTAATTTTTTTATGTTTCTCCTCCTGCTTTTATCCTCTGACCACCCTCTTAAAACACTTCCCAAATCATTGAACTATTCAATATTTTGTGTCCTTCAGCACTACGATAATGGTTATTCAAGCCTTCCCACGTCTTGAGGAACTCATTGCTTTCGTTTTATTCCAATTCCAAACTATTCACAGTGATTCTAGAATGCGCTCAATAACGATTGTATCTTTTTCTCTGGCAAGCGCTAGATAACACTTGATCATCTGCAAAGCCCATTTAAATAGTTTGGAAATAACTGCAATGATACGAGGTGAGCTCATGATTAAAGGTTACCCAATTTTATTCTTAAGATCAGAAGTAGGTAGGAAGATACGATTGAGCTAAAATAACCCAAACACTTAATATAAATAAAAATATATAAAACATAGATGGCTTCACGATACAATGCCAAGAGTTTGCATAGCTGCCACTTGAGTCATAAGTGTATTCTGTACTTAAATCGGTTGAGCAAGACGTGCTTTAATGGTGTCATACATGTGAAAATGTGCTTTCTAAGGTGCAGTAGTACAAAAGTACGAAGAAGGCCGAACGTCTTGTGACAGCGAACCCAATAGACTTCGGACCCCACGGACCAGTCCGTTTATTCAGCGGGAAAATGGAAACTCTTCAAAAGAGTTCTCAGCAGTAATGGAATAATTGCGTTGACCCTGCGAAAAATGTCCTTGTCCAAAGATTATACTGAGAAATATCAAAAAGCTTCGCTTTTCAGTGAAAGTTATTTGTCAGAAAAATTAGGAGAATTTAAAACTGAATTCATCTCTTACTCCCTCTCTTAAAGTAGTGATTGTAATGATAGCGATATAAATCTTCTTATTACATTAAAATGTTGATCGAGCAACCCCACGAACCAGAGTACTGGGGAGAAAAGCGAATAGTGAAAAAGGATCGCATGTGATAGAGTGGAATGAGGGAATCTTTTCCTCCTTCGCCTGCCGCAACAGTTGCTGGAGAATTTTCCTTGATATAATTCCGAAGAGATTTCCATCTCCCTTCCACCTTCTCTCTCGTGCAACTCAAATCTTTCCCTCTCCTTCCATGACTTTATACGCCGCTCAGACCACTTCCTTGAACTGCCCACCCCTCGCATCCCCTCAAACCCTCAGCCGCGGCAGTGGGTGTGGCGACAACGCGACGCCTCCCGAAACACCTCCCTTTCCATCCCTCTTAAACCCCCCCTTGGTCCCTAAATCTCCCATGCTTGTTAATACCGCCCAGCGCCCATCAAGGGGCATCGCATTTTCTCCCTCCACCCCTACCCCCACCTCCGGCGCCGAGAGAACTGGTGCGAAACTACGCCATTCACGTCCACCCTCTGAATGTAAGCCCATGTGATTCATACGAGCTGATCCGAGTTTTTCACGCTCTCATTTCAGGAAATTGGTGAAATTGCAAATCGGATTGCAAAATGTTACATGGAATTCCGCCTCTTGAGTTTACTTTAAATGCGTCGTGCGTGGAATGTCTTAGAGAGCCCAAACCATCGACTGGGGCGAATTAAGGGGGGGGGGTTCACATATTGGCACTTCACACTCAATGAACCTTAAAGTCCAAAGGAAATATGACCTGGATTAATCACGGATTTGCTTATTTATTAATAATTTGACTATCCTGAGGGGTATATAAGTGCAGGTGCCTGATTTCGAGAGATACCTGAACATTTGTACGTTCCAAGTAAAATTGGTACTCCCTGCATGGTTTTCAAGAAGAAAATTGAGTTGAATTGATTTCTATTTTCTCCAGTCAACAACTAGCTTTTCAAAAGCATTTGTTATTGATATATCAATTATATTATTCGTAGCTTTAAAGTTGATTATTAATATGTATGCTCAAGAAACGTATTAGAAAACATTTAATTATTTAAACACATGTATGCGGAGGTTAGTAATGGGTTGTGATTAAAATTTATGTCTGCCGAAAAATTCCATCAAAGAAATCGCAGACTCATTTAACATCTAAAAAAAAATTCTTATCCTCTCGGAGACATACACTGCACCGACAAATCTCTTAAAAAAAGGTATTCTTCGACGCATCGAATCTGCTAAGTACCTTTGGAAATGGGAGTTTTCGTCACGTAGATCACTTTTAGTAGCAATTAGACCCTATCATCCAACTTAAAGAAAGGGTCTGAAAAAAACCAACTCAAATAAATTACATCCAAGAGAATAATTTTATCCTTAAAGATAAATCATTGGGAATTGCGGCACTAAAGAATCGCCCGTCAAGGGTTTTAAATTGTAAGTTACACTTACAAGCACATACGTTTTACGCTATCGCTAATTTTGGGTGTAAGGTTCCGGTTAGTTACTTTATTTTAGAATGCCGTTGGAAGCTGACGCCAATCAATCTGTTCCATTGTTTATTGTGTGCTCTTTAAATATGTGGTAGAGTAAAATTCTCGAGTCACATGATCTAATGAAAATGAGAACGAATTATTTTTGATATGATTTGCAAGTATTTATAATTTCAATATCACCGAATAGGCTTTTGTTGCTAAATTACTACTGAAATAATTTAAACCTTTCATAGAGGAATTATCCTTTTGTTTCCTCGAAATATTTATTCTTTTATCAGATATCTTTAAATAACGATTGTTCAGCTTCATAAAATCGGACTTTTTATGAAATCATAAATTCTACAGCTCTCGATAAACTAATGGAGCTTTCAGTCATAAAAATGCTCCAGAAACGCTAACTCAATCAGAATGTATGGATTGAATTGACTGTTAATCAATGGAAACTAAAAATAGAACTTCTTTGGACGTGTTTGAGTAGTATTTGTGAGAGCATTTTTTGATCAGCGACCTTTTCAAAGCCAAACAAGCTAGGTCATGCTTTTTTTTATTGGTGTGAACATACTATACTCTATACTTTTTCACAAATGATTTGGTGGGATAGAAAAGCATTTGCCTCGCTTGTATATAAACCGTCGAAATGAAACCTGCGTCGTACCTTTGAATTAATTACGACTTACTCACTGAACATCAATTCCATAAATATTAAAATTTATTTATCCTAGCTGTCCGTTGATTGGCACAAGTAAATAATTAGTGCCTTAAACAGCATAGTGTTAGTGCGAAGGAGAAATGGTTCTATTCGAATGGTTTTAATTAGTACCTGGTCTTATTAATAAAGGTTTCCTAATTCCGGTCGCCGGTCCAAAAGTGGATTTTTTTATTGAAGAAGTTTTTGACATGGCACCAATTTCCATCTCATTTTAAATAGAAATTTGAAAAATTCAACAGAATTCTAGGTAATTATTGAATGGAAATTTTCACAAAAAAACACAGACATGGAAAATTGAAAATCATGGGATCGTTAAAAAAAATTTAAGCAAAATTCATGCTCACCAGCTATGTTTGGTTGAGATTTGTTCAGAAGATAACTAGAAACGATTGGCTTGTGAGGGGAGATTGTCTTGGTTGTATCACATCCTATAAAAGTTAATATTTATATACCCTATCCACGAATCTTTACATTTTATCTCCTAATCTCCTCACCTGAAGATGATACAGTGTATCGAAACCATGGTCGGCAATAAAGTTTTAACTGTGGAAAATTGCAACAAAGTTTTCATTATGTCTCGATTCCACAATATCACGCCTGATTCTTCACTTTTCGTATTTTATCTCCTCTTGCGAACTGAAAAATATGGCTTGGCTGAAGGTGTGTGGTATATTATAAAAGGTTACACATGTGCGAGATTATCCTTCGTAAAGTGGAAAGCTGTGTAATATAATTCTTTCCTTAGAGCTAAGAATAACTGTTCTGTTATTTCTTCCTCTCAGAGATCATTCCAATTTTTCTTCGGGCAGCGAAAGTCAAACTGTCAGTGGATACGAGGATGGCCAGCTTTTGTGAAGCATAAATAGGATTTCATTCCTTTAGTATTCAGGTCGTAAGGAAAAAAATGGAGGTAAAAAGGAAGTCAAGGATTTGTGGGGAATGGAGATTGGATGAATATGGAGGTTCTTGGTTCTCTCGGCCGTCTTTTTTCCTTCGCCGTCTGCCTTTCGTGTCGTTGGATACGAATAATGGCTGCTTTCTTGTCTTCCCCCCCCATCACGTGGGCGTTGGAAAGTTCTGCTTTATGAAGCGAGGGATGGGCGTCGAGATTTCCAAAAAAACTGTCCACATATCGAATGGATGTATGATTTATGTCACTGTAACGGGTCCTCCGGGAATGCATATTCGTGCTCATTCTAAATGCCATCTTTTTCCTCGAGTAGACCGTGAAAAATCGTTCGCCAGTTTCGACGATGGATGAAAGACAGCTGAAATATTCTCAGAAGTGACGTATTAAGGCAGTGAAAGTTGTATTGCGGCGAAAACTTGCATGGAATAATGGTACTCGAGTTACACATTAACATCTGGTAAACAATTTTTCAAAACATAAATAAATGTAACTTTATTTTAATTTGCAGTCACACAATTCAATGGCCACTTACTATTAATCTTATGTCTGCATCGAACTCTCAAATTTAAATCTATCATTGATGGTTTTCGGCGTAGCTTTGTGGAATCGATTCATATTGGAAATGAAAGAACGGTAACTTTGTGATTACACAGAAAATCTGTCATAATATTTTATTCACTGATTAGTATTGAGGTTAAACTTTCGATGTGGAGTTTAGTGATGTAAAAAATAATTATTAATTGTGAAGTTAACTTCATTTTTTCTAAGTTTTGATTACAAAAAAGGATTAATTAACATGGTAATGAACCACTAAAAGAAGTGAAACCAAGGCCAATGCGTATTTTAATATTTTCATTTTTCTCGAATAGAACCAAAAATTGGAGAAAATCAATGCACCATTACTGAGCTTCAAAGCACGAACCTATTTCTCAGTTTACGAGATACTATATCACTTCCAATTGTTTATTAATTGGGTGCATTACTGGTATATTGGGCTCTTAGCTACACACATAAAAACTTGTTTCACGTCTATTAAGGTTAAGTGTGTGTTGTCGTGAATTATTAAGTAAAGCGACATATTTACTTATTCATGTTTGTATATGTTAGATTATCTATATCTATTGTCCATCTCTTCTCCGTTGAATGACATTGGTCAAATACCATTAGGGACTAGTTCGGATTCGGAAAAAAACGGTGGATTGAACCTGGGCATTAACACAGTAATTCTTTTATCCGATGTCATGGCACTAGGAAAGCGTGTCACTGAGATAGCTACTATTTTAGTAATCACTTTATACGAAATAGCGTTTAATGTAGCTGCTGCGAGGATTCCGTAGCTGTTAGATAAGGTCACAGTTAATTTTTTTTCTATTTTTTCAATTATAACCTTCCGAATCACGTGACAGGCGCCACTTTTGCTCTTTGCCTGGTAAAAGAATGAAACGGTCTGATGACTTAGGTAATTAACTGCCATGAGATGAAAAAATAAACAATGACTTTTATTTCTTTTCGAACCTCTTCTCCCTAAAAAAGTCTTTTACCCCCTTCAAAAGTGTTCTAAGCCAGTCTTAACCTTTCCCTTCCACACTTCCCTATTTCTCAATCCAATCCCAATCCCTTATATCGTATTTTCTCCCATTTATTTCGTTGAGATATCATAAGATATTCCCTTACCATTAAGGAGATGGTAGTGTTCAAGGATGGTAAGACCCAGGTCGTGCACATTTAATCCTTCAAGTTGGAAAGTTAACTTCACTCCGCTACGCACCCAACGTTAAAGGTTAATAGCAAACTTTAAATGCGCAGAAATATGAAAAAGTCGTGTGGCTTAAGGGAAATAAATAGTTCTATATCGGTTTTACTTACACATTTAGACTGAGGTATGTAGAATGACCATTGGATTACCGTTCGAAGAGATCGTAACTCAACGTATGTGAAGTATAAAGTATCACCAAGAAAATAACAACCGCATATCGTTATCCCAATACAAAACTATGGAAACCATCGCCAAAATTGCCGAAATTATGTAAAAAAATTGAACTGGTACTTTTCAAGGCAGTGTGAGGGAAATATTCGATCCTGGAGTAGACTCTGAAGAGTGTGCTAGGACACGTCCTCCGGGAGTAAGTGTTTCCTAAAGCCCTCGTTAAAAAACCGTTTATCCAGCGAGGTTCTCTGCTCTAAGAAGAGCCAAGGAACAACCCGGAGATTCTTGCAGAAAATGAACGAAAACCCTGCATCGCGCTTTTAACTATAGATAACCACCCCTCAGAAATACGCGAGAATTTTGGGGAAAAAACGGGGAAGATTGAAATTTTATAGACGCATGCGTAGAAATTTTGAGGAGTGAATCTGGTGGGAAGTTATAGTCAAATCAGTGTCAATTGCCTTCCCAAAAAATGAATACCCGCCGTGTGGGAGGACTCTATGCCAATTAGTTTGATTTTAAATGCAGCCAAGAGGCTATTTAAAACTATCAACAAAGAAAGAGAGAGGAGAGAAAATAATTTAACAGGGAAAAATCAATTTTGGTTGGAAAAGGGAATGACACGTCTGATGTCATTGCAGTAATGAAGTCACTGCCAGGGAAGAACATTGAGTATGATCAAGATATATATTAGTTTGTGTCGTAAATATAAAAATATAGTATATGCATACATATTTATATATTTATTTATATATTACATAATTATATATGTATGTATATATAATACGTATGGTGGGTGAGGGTAGACCAGAGGTAGCGTGTCTACCTGGGAACCGTAGGTCGCTGGTTCCCGACACCGGCGAAAATATTTTAGCTTAGAAATAATTTGTTAATGGTGCTTCAGAACGAGACAACCACACGTTAACAGAAAAAACCAAAATAATGTTATTTCGGAACGCGACAAAGGTAAAAACAGACTCATAATAAAAAGATACCCTGAACCTATGGTGAAATGAAGAAGTTTCACTATTATGTACCGGTGGCCTAGTCCGAGTGAGTCGGCCCGGCATCAGCTGCCAGAGCTGAAGGAGAGAGTGAAGTTCATGGTATCGAATGGAATATTACGATGTGGAAGGCACGGGAAACCACATTCTCTCATTTGTTGCTGATTGATTCTAACATTTAAGAAATTCAAATGGGTTTGAAATACTCGTACTTCGGTTTATAATCAACTATTTCGGCGATAAGTAATTGGGATCAGCTTATTTAAATGATGGTAATATTAGTAGTACCCTGTTAAAATTATTTAATAATGCCTTTTATTTTCACAATCAATGAATCTTTTTTTTTGAGCTACAATATAATTAATGCCATAATAAAATTCAGAATTTTTACACACAATACTTTGTCTTACGGAAAAAGGTCATGGACGTTTCATTCAGAGGAGATTTAGACGATTCAGAGGACGTTTTTGTTTTTTTTTGCAAATGCGATCGCGAAATATTTTTCAACCGAAATATGGAACTGTGCTTTACGCCTTATTACAAGGATGTTTACCACGGTGAAAAAGCTATGGCGCCGACAGACAGGCAAGTCATAACCAAAAAGAGTCACTCTGAGCGTCTCAGAAACTCTTAAAAATGTGTGAAAAAAGGGTCAGATTTAAGACTCATTCTTGTACTTCGGAGCCCACCACCAAGTTCCCATTTGGCTCCTGCCGTTAATTTTTTTAACGGCTTTGTGGGAAGAGGAAGTAAACGATGAGGTTAAGGACTTGGAAACGAGCGTTTAGTAGTGTGATGGGCGTGTTTGGTGACGGGCACGGTTGCCAAGGTTTGTAGCAAAATCAACGAGCGGAAAATATATTACGACAGGGCCAAGTCTACATAATTTTGGCATTAACGGGGTCGACGAACTTTCGCTGGGTAACGAGGGAAGATCATTCAGCTCACATTCTCTCTCCTCAGAATAATCCCTCAATCTTGTTTTCAGAAGGGAAGTCGTTTGACAACGAGGTGATGAATGGAGCCGGAGAGTCTTCGCTTTAAACCTCATGCAATTGATCTTTATTTTCAGTAATCGTCGCAACTTACATTATTATCTTATGCTAATTGCTAAAAATATTTTTATTCTTAAATTTATTCACATTATTTATTCCCAAAAGCTCATATGAACGCAGCGAGACAGAAGGAAGGCAATCAAGTACAAACTCAAAGTCCTTGTGTTCAAGTGTCGCTTTTGGTCGAGTTTTATCTTGAACAACAGTGTTGAATCTTCCCTCGTATTTTCGCAGAATTGATGAAGTATATGTGATATCTGCAGAGTAAAAATATCTACATTTTACTTTGAATCAATGTTAAAATTAAATAATTTCTCAGACTATTTCAACGTCACCAAGGTTCAAATTAATCTGTGAATATGCATCAAGAAATATGTTTTTATGGGACAAAAGGATCTAATAATTTACACGTTGAGGATAAAGGAGCATGCCAAAAGTTTAGTTAACATATTATTAACCATATTCAAAAATTGGTTTTTAAACATTTTATTATATTTGATTATTAATTTCCAGAAATCGAGTCTTGTAATTTAGTTTTAACTGTTTTAACTATTTCCACTGAGCGAAACAGGTTCATTATTGAATTTGTATATAACCCTTATGTACTCATATTAGCGCGAAATAATTCTTTTCCACGCACTGTGGAGTGGATATCCATTTATGTTCATGGTTTATTTTGAAGCAATTTTAACATGAATATTGTCATAAGTAGGGTATAAGTTTGTGCTACTTTTGCAGGAACAAATTACTTGATTTCGTTTTCTGTTCAATTAAAAAATAATATTTCATACATATTACGTTTTTAGCTATTTCTGTTTACAATATTAACAAGCATAAAGACCTTTAACAGCACCATATATATGAAGACATCATTTATTTATTTAACAAAGCAGTCAAAAACGGCACAAAGGCTTGTACATTTGCAGACATATAACATTATTATTAGGTAATCTACCGTTTAAGGTAGCTTATTGGATGGACACAACTGTCAAATAAACATTTTGTGACTCCCCACCTAGCAACCTAATCTATATCAGGTCCCTCTCTTCATCTCTGTGTACTTCTTTCCTCCCTTCATCCCGTCCAACATCCCTATCCTGTTCCTGCCCTTACCTCGCTTGCCCAACATTCTCCCCTCTATTACCTTCTTCAACATTCCACTACCGCTCAATACGCCTTTCATATACTCATAACATACACTAAGAAAAAGAACGAGTAAAAGCAATAAACAATTATGAAAAGTTAACAAAATAAATGTCAAGAGCAGATATAAGAAGGTAAGAGAGCACATAGTATGCAACCAGAGAGAGCTAAGTTAATATCTGGCGTTTAAGGAACGAGGTGAAAGCGTTGAGTGAGGAAGAGAGGTCCAGGGAAGGATACTGGATGCTCAGGGAATTGAATGTAGCGGGAAGTCGATGGAATACGGAACATTGAGAGACCAAGAAACGGAAATTTGGAATCTGCAACAGACTTATTATTTTAAACACTTAACAACACGTCTTTGGATTTTGATCTATTGACTATTTTTGCACGTTTTAAATTTTGTTTTTCTATATGGAAAGGAAGCGTTTTTAACCATGTTTGAATTTATTAATGGTGGCGTGTATTCCTGCAGGGAAACATTTGGTAGTGATGGGGGATTGGAATGCGACAGTAGGCAAAGGAAGAGATGGTGGTACGGTGGGGGACTATGGGTTAGACACGAGGAATGAACGCGGGGAGAGCGCAATTGAATTCTTCAGGAGACAGGGGTTAGTCATCACCAACACATGGTTTAGACACCATAAAAGGCGTAGGCATACATGAAAAATGCCAGGTGACTCAGAAAGGTACCAGTTAGATTATATTATGGTTAGGCACAGGTTTAGGAACAGTGTGATAAATTCGCACAGTTTCCCCGGAGCGGATGCGGACACAGACCACAATTTAGTTGTTATGAAATGTAACGTTCGTTTCAAGAAGATAAGGCAAGGGCGGCGGGTTAGGAAATGGAATTTAGAAGCAGTAAATGGATTAACGAGGAAGGAGTATCAGCAGGCTGTAGAGAAAATGATGGATAACGGTAAAGAACTGAGTACTATCGAAGAAAAATGGGAATGTATCAAGCAAGGGATATCGGAAGCCGCAAAATACACTATAGGAACCGTTAACGGGAAAAGAATAAGGAAACCATGGGTAACGGATGAGTTGATTGCAAAGATGGATGAGAAAAGAAGATGGAAAAATATAAACACAAAGTTAGGAAAAGTGAAGTACAAAGAGTTAAACAATAAAATGAGACGGGCCACAAATAAAGCAAAAGAAGAATGGTGGAAAACGCAATGCGAGGATATGGAAAGTTTACAGAGAAAGGGTGAAATTGGTGCGCTTTACAGCAAAGTTAAGTTATTAACGGGACGTAAGAAGGAAATATCTGTGCTAACAGTTAAAGATAAGTGGGGTAAGATAATAGTTGAACCAGGAAAAATCCAAGAGAGATGGAAGGAATATATAGAAACACTGTATGGTAAAGAACTTAGGCCGACAAGGTTAGACATAGAAAAGGAACATGACGTAGAAAAAGATAGCTTAGGTCCAGGCATACTCGACGATGAAATAGAAAGGGCATTAAATGAGATGAAAGCAAATAAGGCCGTGGGGGTACACAACATTCCAGTGGAACTGTTGAAATGTTTAGGAAAATGTGGGAAGGAAACTCTATATGGACTGATTCGTAGTATCTATGAGGAAGGAATCTGGCCGGAAGATTTTGTGAGATCGGTGTTAGTTCCTATTCCAAAAAAGGCAAAGGTTAGGTCATGTGAGGATTACAGAACAATAAATTTGATATCCCACGCAGCTAAAGTTATTCTCAGGATCATCAACAAAAGGATAGAGAGTAAGGCAAATGATTACTTAGGGAATGATAAGTTTGGGTTTAGGAAAGGAAGAGGTACGCGTGATGCCATCGAAGGAATGATATCACTAATCGAGAGGAATATAGAATTCAATCAGGATGTATTTGCCTGTTTCGTAGATTTCGAAAAAGCGTTAGATAGAGTGAATTGGGAAAAATTATTGCGTGTATTGAGGAAAATAGGAATGGATTGGAGGGACAGGAGACTGGTCCGCAACCTGTACATGTCTCAGACTGCTCAGGTGCAAGTGGGGAACGGAGAGTCCGGATGGGAAGTGTTAGGAAGAGATGTAAGGCAGGGTTGCCCATTGTCCCCGGTACTGTTCAACATATATGTGGAGGAAATGATTAAAGATGCATGGGAAGAACTGGAGGTAGGAATGAAAGTCGGAGGGGAATTGGTAAAATCGGTTAGGTTTGCAAGCGTTGCTGAGTGAATTGGAGGTTCAGTGCGATAAATATGGGATGAGAATCAATATTAATAAAACAAAGATTATGCGATTTTCCAGAAAGAAAAAGGCTAAGCTAAATATTAAAATAGGCGGGGAAAAAATAGAGCAAGTAGAACAGTTTACATATCTCGGAAGTGTTTTGGACCAATACGGTCAAAGTAGTAGGGACGTAAGGAGAAGAATTGCGCCAGGCAAGGAGGCTTTCTCAAGGAGGAGGGAGTTGATGACGGAGACGTTGAGTAGGGATGTTAAGATAAGACTCCTAAAAACTCTGATATGGAGCGTAGCTATGTACGGCGCGGAAACGTGGTCGCTGAAGCAGGAGGATTGACGTAGATTGGAGGCTTTTGAAATGTGGGTGTGGAGAAGAATGGAGAAGGTGAAGTGGACCGAAAGGAAAACAAATGAGGAAGTACTAGAGATGGTGGGTGAGGAGAGGGGTTTGTTGAGAGAAATCGTATGGAGGCAGGAAAAATGGATGAAAGGCGTATTGAGCGCTAGTGGAATGTTGAAGAAGGTAATAGAGGGGAGAATGGATGGCAAACGAGGAAAGGCCAGGAACAGGATAGGGATGTTGGACGGGATGAAGGGAAGAAGGTAGTACACAGAGATGAAGAGGGACCTGATGTAGAGTAGATTTTCTTAGGAGTCACAAAATATTTATTTGATAGTTATGTCCATCCGAAAACCTTTCTTAACAGGTAGATTACCTAATAATTAGATTTTCCTTCGCGTTAGAAGAGTTGCTTTCACTACGCAGGAACTGTCAGCCTCATGACGTTGTCATTTTCAACGAGAGTTTAAAAATTTGATGCGGATCAAAAGGAGTATGAGCTAAGAACGTCCTCAAAAAATGGCATTGCTAGTCATGTTACTCTGAATTAGGAAACAGCGTCTTTGCCAACACGCGGGAGATCTTCGAAGAGACACCACCTGTGTGGGGACCTTATAAAATTTACATTTATTCCCCTGGCATCTGTTTCAGTCACTCCAATGCCAACAAGTCTACTAAATTAGTACTAGAACGTGCATGCCAAATGAAGCAGGATGCCGGTAGAAAGGTAAGGGGAAGAATGATGTCTATGCACGCTAAAGCTCGCTAAATTACATTTGTCACGAAAGCACCAGGTAGACATTGCATCTTCAACTAATTCCGCACCTCAAAGTCGGTCGAATCACTTTGAATGGATAAAATTACCGTACTTTTTAGGTATTTCATTGTATATGCTTGAAAAAGAAATTGCGAAAAGTGCAATTATCTAATACTTAACAATTGTATTAGCAAATTTAAAAAAATTAACCGAAAAGGAAATAAATAGGATTAAGTGTTTTTTGAAATTGAGCTGTAAAACTTGACATACTATAATAACTCGCATATGGCTAAGTTGAATCATAGAAAATAAACTGAAGAATATAATTTTCCGTTAATGTTCTTGAATTTATATACTAATGTATTGAAAAAAATTCGTACCGTTTAGTTTTTCCAAGATACCCATTTTATTACCTCTCAACCAGTAGTTTGCGAGAATTTTACTTCTGCACCAGTGACCAACTACAGGCACACACACTCAAACCGAAATGGGAACCTTAAAGAGACAACGTTAAGGATACCTGGGTTGATGAACACATACACACTCTCCGTCACTCTTTACGTGAATAAATTCCGCGCCAGGAACAAACACAGATCTGACGCACTTTTGAGCACTTCGGGAAACACTAACTCACGCATTCAAAAAGGGTCTCACTACTGAAAAAATATTACTCAAATTGAGCAACGTCAATAAATAAAAAAACAAGGTGGTAAAGTGGAGGGTGTGGGTCGGATACGCGTATTTCAAACTAATTCCTCCAGCATACCCGTGAAACTTACTTTCTATTCGTTCCAATACTTTACAAACCGGATGTATTTTTTTCTTAGTCTTTTCCATTTCTAGAATTTAAGATTTTTTTCATGTAGCTCAAATACCTGCCGCTTATTGAGAATGTAAATTTGTTGTAGCTGAAGTATATCTTAAGAAGTTCAGTGTTGGTAAATTGTTTTGGGACTCTTATTTATTTTTGTGATGAATGTGATGTAGTCTCCAAATTTTGACCAATCAACGTTTATTTCAGTGCTTATTTAAATAAAAAATCCATTTAGTCTCAATACGATAGTAATTTTACCTCTCTATGTACTCTTTACCTTTTGGTTTACATGATACGTTGTAGCCAAAATCTTGATTGCCAACAGTTCTTAGGTTTTGCATTAAAAAACTGAAATTATAGAATTAATTAAAATATACCTAGCAATGATTTTGCATTGAATCATATGTGTGCTTAAAACAACTGACCAGTCAAAATTAATCATTTTAGTAATTAAAAAAGAGGGAGTCTCAGTCGCGTTTTCATAATGTAGATCCTAAATTGAAAATTTTTTTATGCATTAGTGTGTCCTAATGTACTACTTTCAGTAGTATATGAGGGCCTTATCTTCCCACTGGATAAATACTTTCACCTTGTTTAGTATTCCCCACACAATGATGTCCAGGGGCAAAAATGCCCCTATATATTTCTTTCCTTGTCGTGGTGGAAGGGCTTGTGTGTTCCGATGACCCCTAGAGCTGTGCTGGCGGGAGTAAATATAACTGCTCCTGGTAGGGTCACCCATGCCAGATAGGTCGAAGGTTAGGAGCCAGACGAAAGGTAGTCCACGCAGCGTCTGTTCCTCAGTGAGGCGGCTGCAAAGGCGTCTGACCCCAGTGGGGCGGCCATTAAGTGATGATGACACGTTGAAAACACTATTGAGGAAGGCAACGGGAAACCACCTCAATTATCATTCCCAAGAGTGTAATTATGGACTTTATAGAGAATATGAGTCCTGGCAACTGCGGGACTCGGCCCAAGGGGCCATGTGTCGTGCCCGGCAGCGGGGGATGCAAGGTTTCCGCGACGTCATCCCACGAAACCCTTGCGGGGGAGAACTAACAGCAGCAAGACAGAAGAAGCCGAAGAAGATGAAAGTAGTTAGAATAGGAGCATGGAAAGTCAGGACAATGTCGAGGAGAGGCAAATTAGAAAATATTAAGCGAGAGATGGAAAGAGGTAATATAGATGTTTTAGGTCTCTGCGAGGTGAGATGGAAGGATAGCGGGGATTACTGGAGTGACAATTATAGAGTGATATACAGCGGCGGGGACGAGAGCCGGGGTTGCCGTAATATTAAATAAAGGGGTAGGAAGAAGCGTAGTCAACATAGAGCAAACAACTGATAGAATATTACTAGTAAGATTAAAGCAGAGCCAACGAACTTTGTCATTGTTCTAGTAAGATTAAACTAGAGCCGACGAACTTGGTCATTGTTCAGGTATACATGCCACCGAGCAACCACAAGGAGGAAGAAGTCGATAGGATGTACGATGAGTTAGAGGATATCATCGCGAGTGTTCCTGCAGGGAAACATTTGATAGTGATGGGGAATTGGAATGCAACGGTAGGCGAAGGAAGAGAGGATGGTGAGATGGGGGACTATGGGTTAGGCACGAGGAATGAACGCGGGGAGAAAGCGATTGAATTCTGCAGGAGACAGGGGTTAGTCATCACCAACACAAGGTTTAGACACCACAAAAGGTGTAGGTATACATGGAAAATGCCAGGTGACTGAGAAAGGTATCAGTTAGATTATATTATGGTTAGGTACAGGTTTAGGAACAGTTTTATAAATTCGCGCAGTTTCCCAGGAGCGGATGCGGACACAGACCACAATTTAGTTGTTATGAAATGTAACGTCCGTTTCAAGAAGATAAGGTAAGGGCGGCGGGTTAGGAAATGGAATTTAGAAGCATTAAATGGATTAACAAAGAAGGGGTATCAGCATAGAGAAATCCTATGGAGGCAGGAAAAATGGATGAAAGGAGTATTGAGCGGTAGTGGAATGTTGAAGAAGGTAATAGAGGGGAGAATGTTGGGTAAGCGAGGAAAGGGCAGGGACAGGATAGGGATGTTGGACGGGATGAAGGGAGGAAAGAAGTACACAGAGATGAAGAGGGACCTGATGTAGATTAGGTTGCTGGATTGGGTTTTGTTTGGAGTTACAAAATGTTTATTTGATAGTTTTGTCCATCCGAAACCCTATCTTAACCGGTATATTACCTAAGAATAATATTTCTTTCCAAGAGTAAAAACATGCATCACTAGTCTTTGGCCGGAGTAGCCGATAAAAGTGTTACGTTTTTCAGTTTACGACCATGTGACTTTAAAGGATCTATTTTCTTGCTAATAAAACTGTTTTAATTGAATTGGTTTCCATGATCGATTAAATTTCTGTTTGTTTCTGGCATAAATGCCCTTACTTTTATTAATTGATAGTTCTTTACAATTATCTTTATGGGATTTTTTCTATTTATTGGAAATTTCCTAATGAATGAATATTTGGTTTTTAAGGTTATTGGTGGGGATGTATGAGTGAAAATTGTTATTGAATGAATGAAATAAATTAAACGTTTTATTCCATTCCTACAATTAATCTTAATTTAATGTTAAAAATTGTTTTGATTCGGTTAATAATAATAGAGTAATACAGAATGAGATTTTGTAGCTTGGCCCTAACAAATAAAAATATGCATGCATATTTTTATTTGTTATCGTGATAAAAATATAAATTTGCTATAATAAGTATTCCATGTAGTCACTGACTTTTTTTAATTCGCTTACAGTTCCCCTCAGGGGTTTATTTTCCTTTTTATGGATGTTCATTCAAAATTACCGTTAAAATTCAAGTATTTATTAAAGATTTCATTCATTCTGTCGATTTTTAATCTTTATTAACTCATAATCCGTCTCAGTCTTCCTTAAGAACGTTCAGGATTGAGGATTTGTGTTCTTTTTATTCATCTCTGCCAGCTCGCTCTTCAGAATTCACTAGTCGACCTCATTCTTTTGCCTGACTTCTGGAGTATATTCCGTCCTTGAAAGGATGCCGTATACATGATTCATCCTCGGTGCTTTTGATTTGTCATGACGGGAATTCCAGGTTTCATTTAGGACTGATTTCGTAATAATGCAGAGTTCCTTCAATTTCCTTTCACCTTTTTTTACCTTGATAAGGGTAAAAAAATACATGAAATAGATTCACCGTTTCTCTGACGGAATTTTTCGTACGACTTACATTAAGGCTTCAGTTGAAAGTGAAGGCATATAATGAATGTTACGAAAAGCACGATACGCCGAGTCTCCCAAGCATAGATTTCAGAGAAAAATGAGATATGGAATTCGGGAGGAAATAATTATTAAATCTACTAGTTTTATCTCTCACTCGACTCTATAACTGTCCCTAAGTCTCAGCATTATATAAATATATATCTTATGTGGCTCTTTAACTCCGCATTAGGCGTATTGTATACCAAACCTATGTAGGAGCTCGAATTCAGTATGAATATAACTAGAGATATTGACATTGTCAATTAAGCCAATGTTTTGCTTATCTTTGAAAACACTGACCCATGACGAATAAAGTACGAGCAATAAATTGCTGGAAATACGGTTTATTTCTATGTAATATATAAAAATAATGACACAAATAGAAAAATAAACGAAGTACTAGACATTTTGGGAGATGAGAGAGGAAACATGGTGGGAAAAATAACATGCATGCTGGGAAAAATAGAAAGGAGGCAGGGTGTTGGATTCCCTACATTTTGATCGGCAGTAGAATTATGAAGTGTGTTACAGAGGGAAGGCCATTTGGCAAGCAAGGAGCGGGTAGAAATAGAATAAGGATATTGGAGAAATTGAAGTGTAGCTAAAAGTATACGGACCTGAAGTGTTAACTATAATGTTAGGTATTATGTTTGCCTTGGTGGGCGAAGCTTAAAAAGGCTGAGAAAGACGAGGTATTGGTGCTCGGTCTGTGTTTATATAAACCAACCATAAAATGTAGAACCAATATTAATAATTAAGGTAGATTTTAGACGGTCTTTAACCACTATTCTCTGCTCTTTTACGTATCGCCAGAAATTCCTTTTGTGTGCCCGTTTTGTCTCTTTCACCTTACCTTCTGCCCACCTTCATGTGGTATAAAAGGTGTATTCTCTTGCTCTCTTTTCCTAGCATCCTCCCCTTTGACATGGTCTTCAACATTCCATAACCTTTTCATATTTCCTCCAAACATTTTTCCTGTTCTTTTTAAATTTCGCATAAAACTTTTCCTCTTTCACTCACTACTTTTAAAACTTTTCTTTTATATTCTTCTTGGTTTGACTTCTTTTCTCCATTATTTGGCATCTCAAAAGACTCCAGTATAATTCGTTTCCTTTCCTCAAAGACCAGGCTTCATGTTAATGTTATTACAAAAATGTTAAGATGATAATGAAGTTGATAAAATCATAAGCAACTACCTCTATTTATATATGGATGAATCTCTATGAGAAAATTCAATAATGGTTATGACTAAACAGAGTCTGATGTTGTGCCATGTTAGGCAGGCTTGAATTTATAGCAGTTGCCAGTGATTGTGCATCAAAATCTTCCTATAAACAGTGGAACACCAGAATATAAAAATACTTCTTCCGGTTCTGGAAACCTGCATATTTCCTCAAAGCTTTCTTTTAAAACGAACTTATTGGAAATGGAAGGCGTCTGCTAAATTATGGATGTAATCTGGTGTGTAAAGCACACTTGTTGAGGTAATATTTGAATTCTTTTGCTTTTTTACGATGCAAGAAGCAAGTGAGCAAATACCGAGTACATCGAGAGCCATCCGTTCTCTGACATAAAGCCAAGGTCTTCGCGTGTTGTTTGCAAATAGAGTTCTCACAGAGTACCATTGAGTCTAAAGTTATGTTAGGTTCGCATGAAAACAGCAACGCACAAGGTACTCGTTGGTGACGATGAGATAAACTTTAGTAAGTCTTCATCCTATTCACGCACTCGCATAGGTTTTTATATTCTGGGAAACGTGTTAACAGAGGAATGCCAGAGGCGCAAGGAACGCGACGTTTGCGAATTAGCGTCGGGATAAATACGAAAAACACTGGGAATTTAATTAGCCTCACGTGTGCCCCCTGTGTGTGTGTGTGTATACATATTCCCCTTCCATGTCGTGTGATAGCTTTCCGAATTCATCAACTTCCATGTCACGTTGTGATGCCGTGCTGCTTTGAACCGGTTTGTTTAGCGGGTGGCGTGGAATTCGGGGTGTTCAGACAAGGTACAAGCATCGGGCGAAAAATGTGGTCGAAAATGTGCGAGGATGTGGTGAGTATGGGAATGAGGTAGGGGAGGAGGATATGGTGAGTGATGCGTCGGGCGGGAAAGGAAGGGACATGCTGCAGTGAACGAAGCAGATAGAGGGAGGGAAAAGGGAAGCTGGTATGCTTCTTAATGACGAAGCTAATAACCTGCCAAAGGAAATGGTCACAAAAGAGGGAAAAAAGATAACTGAGGCAGATTTTGGGGGATATAATTAGCCAACCTAAAAAAAATGTATCTCAAATAAATCTTGCCAATAGAAGGAGATATAATTAAAAAATAATTTTGCAATTATCCAAAATAAATCATTTTGGATGTCATCATAACTTGTTTTAAGGATGGCGCACTCTTGGAATTTTTTGTTAAATATTACAATTATA